>VDFB02256552.1:190675-213936 GCA_007258455.2 Sequoia sempervirens | reverse complement strand
CTTATTCTAACATGCCAGGATTAGATCTAGATCTCCTCATGCATCATATGTCGCTACCAAAAGGAATCAAACCAGTCAAACAAAAATTGAGAAAGATGCATCCCCACATCGCCCTGATGGTTAAAGCTAAGCTGAAGAAATTGTTGGATGCAAGATTTATTAGGTCCATAGATTATGCAAAATGGATCTCAAATATTGTGCCAATATCAAAACCTGATAGTAGTAATCAAAATATGCACAAATTTCAGGGATTTAAACAAGGTGTGCGTGTGTTGAATGTGGAGAGTATTCTAATGTCAACATAAACCTTAATGAGACAGTTTACATTCAAAGTTTGAAGCAAGTAAAACTACTCTATTTGTAATACAATCAAATATTTTAAATACGTATCATTGTCCTTTATTTCTAGGGATTTATTAAACCGTTTGGCCTTCAAATTTCTATGGGCACAAAGGTTGTTAAAATGACTACCTAGAAAACAAGATTTGATGCTTAATATGCAAGCTAAGATGATTTCTATGTGCAAATGTGTGTTGGAATGATTAGTGGTATGCTTCTAAATGAAACAAAATGATGGAAAGGATAATGGATACAGTGATAAACAAAGGATGATGTTGATGATAAATGAACAAGTGGAGATGAGTGAGATGATATGAAACTAAAATGAACTATCTATGATTATGCATACTATCAAATGCAAACTTAAAAGAAACTAACCTAAAATGTAACTATGATGTAATGGGGATGATAAAATGTAACTATGAAGCAATTAATTAATCTAAGATGAGAATGCAAAGTAACACATGATATGAAAACTAAGTATAAGACTCCATGAAAGCTTCAAGCTCCTAAGATAAACTTTCATAATAACTTTACTCAAATTGTGGATGATAAATGCTAAGGCAAGAGGGTGTATTTATAGGGTTTCTCAAGCATTTTCTGAGGTGGCACCTATCAACAGTCTAGATTCGAAGGAGAAATAATAGACGGTGGAGATGAAAGGAATCCAAATGTTGTCCCCTTGACCAAGGACAACATGCCATGTGTGTGGAGAGAATCCTTTGACCAGTTGGAAACATGCCAAATGTATGGGATTCCCAAGTGTGTTAAACAAAGACACGTGTGCTCCAAATTTGTTGGAAGTGTGGGGGAATAAATCCATGTGCTTTTTCTCATTGGTGGAAGTGTGTGAGGATAATTCTAATTAATAATTAGGCTTATTTATTTTCATGTGACCTTTATGAGGTGGCACACAAAAAGTTGTAGAAATGTGCTTTAATTCTTAATCAGGATTAAGGAAGGTTAATTAAATAAACATGTTTAGGGCATTTTGTTTATTTAATTATTTAAAAGAATGTTATTTTGGAGAATTAAAAGGAAAGTGAACAATATAAATAAAGTAAGACCTTATTTATATGTAGTTGAAGTATTAATTAAATAGGTTGTATTTAATTAACTGAATGTGATGACCGTTTTTAGGTGTATACATTTTTCCCCTCTTTGAAGTAATGTATTTACACGTTGCTTCAAAGAAAATTTTGATGTCAATGCTCATAAAAGATTTGATGCCCCAGACCATGCCCCAGACTTTTGAATTTTAGGTATTGATGGATATATGCCCCCTTGAGAGATAAATCAGTGAATGTGGGGATGTTAAAATGAAATGTTGGAATGAGGTGATAGTGTTGTGATGATTATGATGATGATTCAATGAGATTTGGATGTTGGAGATGATTTATCTCTCGAAAGGTCATTGCAAGCTCTTGCTTTGAATAGTGTTGATTAATTACCCCTCCTTTTTGGTAAAAATGGGAAATAAATCCCACCATAATTCCCTCCATTTTACCCTTAAAAGGTAAAAGTGGTAAAATGGGATTCATTTGCACATTTGGAGTTTGGAGAAGTTGAAGAGTGGAGAGCTTAGAGGAAGATGGTGATCCCATACCATAAGCATTGTTTCAAGCATCTTCACCAATCTAATCAACCTGCTGCCTCTGGACCTACGATATGCTTTATGAGAAACCTCTTTGTTAGTAATTTTCTTGCCTTTTAATGGTATTTTGAACGGTGTAGATAGATTTTGTAGCTTATTGGATGTCATTTATGCACTTTCAAGTGATGTTTTTGTCATTTTTTAGTGTTTTTTAGCATGTTTAAGAGTTTTGGTGCCTTTGGGGTCCCAAATGGCACCTCTTGGAAGCTTCAAAATCAATTTTTCATGTGTTGTAAGAGTTTTGGCACCTTTGGGGTCCCAAATGGTGCCTCTTGCAAGGTTGAAAATGCTTCTTTTTGTTTGTTTTTAGAGTTTTGGCGCCTTTGGGGTCCCAAATGGCGCCTCTTGTAAGCTTGAAATTCAATTTTTTGGCATCCAAAGCTATTTTGGCACCTTTGGGGTCCCAAGTGGTGCCTCTTGTAAGGGTGAAATCCTTGTTTTGAGATGTCAAACACTGTTTTGGAGCCTTTGGGGTCCCAAATGGCACCTCTTGTAAGCCTTGAAAACCTTTTTTTAGTTGCAAACTATGTTTTGGCACCTTTGGGGTCCCAAATGGTGCCTCTTGTTGCCTTGGAAAGTTTTCATCTTTGTTGATTTGAGGTGGTTTAGCTTATCGGTTGACCCATTTTGCGGGGTGTGATTGTGGAAATCCCTCAAGGCGACGTTCACAAGATGTCCTTAAAGCCTAGGAGTCATCGATTTGTCATGTTTTGGATTGATTTCAATCAAATTATGGTATGTGGAGTGTTTGATTAATGTTTTGCATGATGATTTGATCTCATGATAGGCAAGAATCAAATGATAGAACTAGTGTTGTATCAACCTCATGATAGGAGAGGAACGATAATAGGATTGATAGCATATCATCTTCATGATAGGCAAGGAACGATGGTAGGATTGTAGCAAATCGTCCTCATGATAGGCGATGAACAATGGTTTGATTGATAGCAGATGATCCTCATGATAGGCGAGGAATGATGGTAGTATTGATAGTAGATCATCCTCATGATAGGCGAGGAATGATAGTTTGATTGATAGCAGATCATCCTCATGATAGGCGAGGAATGATGGGTTGATTGATTGATTTCATTTGAATGACTACACACTAGCTTTATTGACCATGGCATTGATTGACTAATAATCTTGATTGAACATGACATTGATTGACTGATTTGTGTTCATGATTAGGGAGATGGAGATGTACTCCAGTCTCAGGAGTGATTCCCAAAGACCTGGAACATGGTCCATTGGTTGTCCTCAGCTGACTTAGAGATTATCTCTCGTTGTGGGTTGACTTCCTTGTTAGATATTCCACAATATAAAATCAATAAAGGTTTACTAACAACATTGACAGAGAGATGGAACAATGATCATAACACGTTTCATTTACTAACTAGAGAGATGATCATGACTCCAAAGGATGTCTACCATATTTTGCGGATCCCAGTGATGGGAGAGATAGTGGTGTATGATAAGATAGAGCAGGGCAGGACAACTACATTGTGAAGGTTATGCCGAGATAATCATATTATGGGCCAATGGATCCCTTGGACAGAGATGATTAGCATATATGATCCTCTGTCGTATGTGCTTTATGGATTCATTGGTGGATTCATTTGTCCTGATGGTAGGTCAAAGGGATTTTCAGCAGGTTGGGGTTGTGTGCTATCACAGATGACACTTGATGGTACTAGGTATGCATGGGGCTCATGTATGTTAGCCCACTTATACCGAGATTTGCACAAGCTTTTTTATTATGTGGTGACGAGCCTATCATGTGGCGTCACATTACTGCAAACCTAGGCATGGGATCATATAGTCGTCACTCAGCCCATGGGAGAGAGACATCGACCACCAGGGAGATCCTATGTTTTCAGTTATAGCAGTCCACATGTCCAGCATAAGTTGGGCAAGGTTGCCTATATGGAGGCATGCTCTGGATGATTTAGAGAGTATCACATGGCACCCGTACTTGGATTGTGAGCAATGGCTAGAGGATTAGCTAGAGATGCCAAATATGTTGTTATCCCGCTATCTGATTGGGCGAACACATGCTATGCTTGAGTGCTACTTGTATCTATGAGTATGTCAATAGTTTGGACGAGTTTAGGGGATGCCCCTGGCAGTTTCCCATTATGCACAGTGACGACAAGGTGTTTTAGAGTGGGTCCCCTATGTATCATATGAGGCAACTTGTACAAAGTACTATACCTTAACACTAGGTTTATGGGATTATGTTTTGTATATTACAGACACCGAGATGACCGAGGATTATTTAGAGTTCTTCCACGTCCATCCCTTTCCTAGATTTACTCATCTAGAGGAGCTAGTACCACTAGTTGATGGAGAGGGAGAAGATGACAAGGGTGGTGATGATGGTGGGGAGGGTGTTTGCAGAGGTGATGGTGGTGGTGTAGAGGGTGGTTGCAGAGGGCAGTGGGGAGAGTCATGATGTTGCAAATGATAGTCATCCATTGGATTTTGCAGTTTTGAGGCGCAGAAGGAGTGTTACCATAGCTCAAGTGATGCTTCCTAGGATTCAGATTGGGATACCCTCTCATCAGCAGTCATCCCAGATAGTGGCTTTGTAGGTAGAGGTTTAGTCATTTCAAATCAAGATAGCATAGGCTCAAGCACAGATTGTGTCCCTTCAGGATGAGTTAGGGTAGTGTCGAGCACAAATTGATATTTTGACGATCGATAGAGGGACATATAGGTAGCATATACAATAGTTGTAAGCACAAATGATCATACTTACTTCAAAGAGGGATTCTTTAGACACCAAATAGAGTAGGTTGAGGGCATTGCCAAGAGGATACAACAGGTGACACCATCTATAGGTACAACATATTTCTTTAGAGAGATTTGACACATTTCTCAGGAGTTGCAATTTTACAGAGGTAAATATCATGAGTTGGTTCCTCCTGAGCAACGAGAGAGTTTTGTACAGTCTTATTCTTAGACTATTAGCATGGGTGTCATGTAGCCATTGCTTAGAGATAGGAATCCAGGTGCATGTCCATCAGGTAGAGGAGGTACTAGTTCGATGACGACAATAGCTCTGGTGGGAGCTCGACATAGCATTTTGTGATGTTCCTTGGACATTGTGTATACACCTTTTGTGAGATTGAGGATGTGTTTCCCATGATACAGTGCCTTTTTGGATTTTGATGTATCTCATCCTACTTTTGGATATCCTTGTACACGTGGACATTAAGACATTTTTGATGATATATGATATGCAACAGTGATTATGATCTAAATGTTGATATGCATTTGATTTCCCTCTTATGATATGCAATGTTGTGAACTTATTTAATTTCTATGTGATGATAATGTTTAGGCAATGTGATGTGATGATTATGATTATGCAATGTGATGTGATGATTATGATGTGTAATGAAAATGATTGAATGTGCATGACTTGAAATGTTTAAGGCCCTAAGCTTGAATAAGTGAGTCTGTCCAAATTCCAAAAGTTGTGGGAAGACTACAGTAGATTGATCTTTTAAGCTTCATAAATTTGACATATTTCCCAACTTTCTTGGAAATTTGAAGAGACTCACTTATTTAAGCGTAGTGGATGACATGATTTTGATGTTGGAAATGATATGCAATGTATGTCCTTTATTATTTTCTTTTGTATTTTTTGAGGCAAATATCATGATGGAATGTATGAATGTAAATGATGTGAGAATGTTTTCTAAGATATGCAAATGATGATGTAACTGATGTGCAACTAAATGACAATTATGTGTCTTTGGTTAATGTCCAATGTACTCAATCTATTAATAATAGAGATGACACCATTGTGAAATTGTTTCAACATTGAAAAACCCCATAAATACACATGCAATACTAACATGAATGCAGTCTAACTTAACTATGCAAATCTCATATTCAAAAGTTGTCATTTATATTAACCAATTTGTCATGCTTTTTATCATCATTGGGCCTTTAAAATGTTGAAAGGGAGTACAAGCATCGATGACATATTTTAGACCAAGATGACCTGAGTACTACTTTCATGATGTTTTAAAATTGCAAGTTAACACAAGCATCTAAGTATAATTAAACCGAGATGACCAGAGCATTGCTTGCATAAACATATAAGAGTCAATATTTTTTCTATGCAAATTCAGAATGTCATCGGTGATACTTTTTAGCGTATGTCTCATGACAACTTGCATAGTAATAATGATCAACTCACAAACAACAACAAAAAAAAAAAATCATACTCCTTCCTTGCTCCTCTAGTTTGATACATCATTGAGGACTCGAGAGATATGATATCAAAAATCAAAGTAGAACAATTTGAACTTTCTTGTTTAACATGATAAACCCTTGATTCAGAAAGATCATCATCCATTGAAGTTTGTGTTTGTAAAGTTGGGCCAACGACTATTTTCCTATTGGTTCAAGCTCAAAGTTTATTTTCCCTTAGTGAGTGCAAGATTTTCCCCCCAGTCCAAGGTGAGATGCGACCATGACGACCAATACCTAACCTAAAGACCTATCCTAGGGGCCTCAGGGGCTCATCAACATATTAGCTTTGCCTACGTTATACAAGTAGAGACCACGTAGTTCGACTGACGACATGACCAAGATTTACAAGACAAACCAATGAACATAGTGGACACCTAAAAGACTGACCTAAATGTCTCGGGGGATAATCAAAGATCACCCTTGCCTATGTTCAAATATCAGAGACGATGTAGTTTGAATGAAGACTATCTTTTTGACCTTTTGACTTTTTGACCTGTTTTTGGATTTTGACATGTTTTGAATGTTTTTGGGATTTTGATATGTTTTGAATGTTTTTGGGATTTTTGATTTCCAGACCTTGAGAATGTACAAGAATCCAATCCAATGCAGGACATGCCCCCAGTGTGATATGATGAGACAAACTAATTTTTAGAATGGGCCGAGTAATACTAGGGGATACCATGATACAAACATTGGATCAAGTTATGATGTGAACATGGAAGCGTGACAGATGCAAAGATGGAATCATGATGGATGAATGATATAGAGCAAGTCATGTAGACCAAGATAGATGGATGAATGATATGATATGACCGATTGAATTAACAAGATGTCCCACAATAGAGATAATGCAACCATGGATAAATGATAGATCAAAATGAAAGATTAATTGCAAAACACATCACACAAGCAACATATCTTTTGTAAAAAGATGATAATGGTTGATTGATTAAGATGCCAAGAATGATTGATTCCATAAGGAATGGTGATGATAAGTACTTAGGATCACTGATTTCCTCTAAGTATGATAAAATTGATGATTTTTGATGATTGATTGACAAAAGATATGAGGATTGGATAATGTTTTATAACTAGGATCAAATATGATTTGCATGATAAGATTCAATGTTGCAAAGGGACATGATGACATGGATGCTAGGAGATATAGAATGGAATAAACCAAGGATAATGATAATGAATGGGATGATCAAGATAAACTAGATAAGATATAGACACAAGGACCAAGTACTTTGCCCCCATTCCTCATCAAGACCAAGGACGGGAAGAAAGAATGTATTTAGAAAGAATAAGGTGAAGGATATGGTATGGAAGATATGGATAACGCGTATGGGATAAGATACATGATGTTCAAGAAGATCCTTAACTTTGTCAAGATCAAAGGTGGAAAAGTAAGGAATGAGCATAAAAGGGATAATGACCATGAATGATAAGATGGACGAAACTTGTCCCTAAGTGTAGAGTGCAAGAGAAATATGGAAGTTAGGATATGGATGATAGGGAGATGGAAGAATGACTTAAGCATCAAGTTTCACAACCAAATATCTCTCGAATACATGCTCTAATAAACCATGGAAATGTGAAATTGGACTCCTAAATGTTGGCAGATTTAGGGTATGATGGGATAATGGATAGGAGGTTGAAAGGTTTGTTGATGGATAGATGGAAAGGATGGCAAGATAAAAATTGGCACACACCTTGAAGGGTGATGAAGTGATGGAGGAAAAATGGATTTGGACGTTGATAGGCTTTTATATGGAAGATTGGAGGAAGCTTTTGGATTAGCAAATTTGGGTGCCGATTTAGATTTTATTGCTTCTATGAGACTTTTTTGAATCCACATGATTTTTGACTTTGATATTTTCTTTTTGCGCCATTGTGGCCTTTGAGATTTTTCTCTTTGATTTATAGACCTTTGTGGTCTTGGAAATTTTTCTTTTTGCTTTGATGGGCCTTTGTGGATTTTTTTATTTTTCCTTTAATTTTGGATCAAATTTTATTTTATTTTTGCATGCCTCTCCGAGGAGACATGTTGATCCTTTGATACATGTGAATTTTGATATGGAAGCTTTTGACATTTAGCACCCAAATTGCTTCAAAGAGCAATAGGAGAGATGGATGGAGATGAATGGTATGGAGGTATCATGGATGAGTTGTTGGTGGTAGAATTTTGAAAGGGCATCAAGGATGTGTGCCTTTGTTGTTCTTGAGGAATAGGATATGGACCAAGGATAGAGGGAAGGTTTGATGAACTAGGATGAGGACCTAGGATAGATGGAAGGTTTGGTGGATTAGGATGAGGACCTAAGATATATGGTAGGTTTGATGGACTAGGAAACTTAGGTGTATAACCAAGGCCATGGTAATATGGGTTTTCTCAAGAGAAAAAAGGGTTCTAGGATATCTTGTTCATGAGGGCCTAATCCTTTGCCTTTGTAGTTCATACTTTGACACATCCGTTTACCAATGGGATATGTGTTGTTTGTGAAACAAGATGTGAGTCCATATTAGGGAGGATCTGATATGGATGAAAGGATAGGTGCTAGAAGTAAATTGGAGTGGACGAAGGTGGAGGATCCCAATTTGTAGGTGTGGGGTTCATGGATAGCTTGCACAGGTGTGATAGGATCTTGACAGGGGGATGATGGGGTACTTTGATCTTGAATTGGAAGAGGATCACGAGGTGTAAAAGATGAAGTAGCTTGCTCTTCATTAGGTGTGGAATCATCATGTAGTGGTATGGAAGGCATATCTTGATCTTGAGAAGGATGAACATCTTCATGGAATGAAGGGATATCCTCAGATGGAAGCATATCTTGATCTTGATGAGAAAGCATATCTTGATTATCGGGTGAAAGGACATCATTAGATGGGATGGAAGAATTATCATGCTCCTGGGATGCAATAGAATCATGAGATGATATGGATTCATTAGATGGGGTGGAAGAAGGACTTGGAAAGGTACTTCTCTCTTGAGATGAAAGGGAGTCATCGTGGATGAAAAGTGAGAGGAGGGGATCATCATAGAATTCTCCAGAGATTTGGTCTTGGTCAAATATTGGAAGAACTTGTGGAATTTTGGTATCATTGGATGAAGTGGAAAGAATGCTTTGATCTTGAGGTGCAGAGGGGTCTATGATAGCATGGTTTAGACTGAGAGATTGGCATGAATCATTGGATGTAGAAGATATGATAAAAGAAGGTGGTTGTATGGAATCGTTGACTTGGGTGAAAGAATCTTGAGATTTATTTTGTCTTATGGGAGATGATGCTAGATGAATGACATGCTAAGATTGTTCAATATCATTTGTGTTTGAGGGCTGAGATTTGGGATTCTCATTTAACTTTTTCAAAAATTCAAAGACATTGAACTTGGATGATGTAGTTGTTGGTGGAGAAGGTGTCATGTCCATATTTTTGTCAGATGGATAGGAATAGATGTGTGGAAGAAAATGTCTTTATGTGGTTGTTTCCCCTTGTATATCCCAGATTTGTTGTTGAAGATTTTTCATTTGGAGAGTTAAAACAACCATTTGTTTCGTTTCCTTTTCAGGATTTTGGGGAGGTGCTTTTAAGATGCTGATGTCAAAATTAGGGGGAATTTTGACTCCTTGATTGGCTAACATTAATAGGTATTTTTCCTCATCTCTTTCAAAAATATTTTCCAAAAACTTATGGAAGTTGGGGTCTTGTTCCACTTGTTAGATATCCTCATCGTTTATTTCTTCCCCTTGAGTGTTGTTGAGACCAAGAATAGGGATTTCTTCTGCATCAACCATGTTGCTAGGGATCTCACTATTTTGAGGTTCAATTTTGGGAGTTTTGATGTCAAAAGCTTCACTACTCAAACTTCCTATGTTTTTCGTTTCAAAGTTGGGTGTTCCAAGTTCCTTGTCCTTGAGCCTTCTCTTTTGTGATCTCGTTTGGACGGGCATACAAGTGTTATGATTTAGACTAAGCTTTGATCTAAGTTTGAAATAGTGCCAAGGATTACAACTAAGTCAAATAGAATGACAAATTCTATCGATTAGACTAAGTTTGATTTGATTGCATGACATAGTTTCATGATTAAAGGATGAAAAATCCCGAAGATGAAACTAGGTTGTACAAGCAAAGATGTGATGGATATTGATGATTTAGGCACCTTGAAATGTTTAGATCTAGGTTTAGTTTGAAAATTTCTACTTATATAGGTTTGTTTTGACACGTTTAGACTTCTAAGGTATCTAAGGAACGATCTTGGACTCAGAGTTTTGATTCAAGAGGTGTAATTAAGGTACTCAAAACATTGGAAAAGTCTTGGATTTTGACAATAGTACATCATGTATAACTCTAGATTATTTTTGCAAGCTCTCTTGTAAAAATTGAAGGTTAACCTTTCTCTAAAGTTGTAGAGCATAGACAAATGTTTTTGATGTTGTTTTGGACTAAGAGGTTTGATCTTTGGCTTTCTAATATTGACCTTTCGTGAAATCATCATGTAAACCACATATTCTAACTCTATTTTTCCTAAGGAAAAGTTGAACACTGCTGAAAGGACTAATTTTCTAAAGATGGTTGGACCTAATTTACTGACTTGTTTGCCTCAATGAATGTAGTTCTGAATTAAGGTTTTCACTTTCAAAATGTAACATTTTTTATGGTGTTTTGTTTGAGTTTCATTTTGAAGACACATCAAGCAAAATATAAACTCCTAAGGTTGTGTAAGACTATATTCTTTTAGATTCCACACAAGTTTTACCCCAACCACACTATCTTTAGTGGATGAATTCAGAAGCTTAGCTGCACAGGCTCCCCTTTATAGTGTACTCTCTTCTCAGGCTAACCAAGCTTCCAGTCCCCATGAAACTCCCATGATGAACTGATCATCTCTACTAAAACCTGCGAGAATGTGGATGCCTTGGCAATGATGGTTGTTGCACCAAAGAATAGATAAAAGATTTTGGAAAATATACAACAATGATTTTAATTTAGAGATTTCGTTTGTAGGGAGTGACCCATGCAGCGAGAGTCCCTTTCGATCCATCTCGTCGGAGCCACCCGTGTGATACTTAAACTTTCCTCAAGTATCCACATTTATATCCTAGTTGGAAGTTGCTTGGATTTAGCATGTTATTGGTTGGGTCGTTCCCTTGGGTGATTACTTTTTCCCACAAGGCAGGCCCTCTAGGATAAACAAAAGCAAGCAAGCATACCCGTAGTTTGATCACTCTTTATTTCATATGAATAAAGAGAGAACACATGCTATATGCTCCACTTACACTTGCACATAAACAAGAACGGGTCTGGCTTTTTGGATCACCCAGTTAAGGGGAGAGCATATTCCTACCATCCATCACATACAAAAGACATGGTGTTCATTAACCCGTTAATTAAGCTATGTTCCTAACTTAACCAAAAGGAAACATGATATTCGTTAACCTTTTAATTAAGCTACGTTCCTATCTTAACCAAAAGGAAAACAAGTGAATAACGTCCAACCCCTACAATGTGTTAGTAGTTTATGTTTTGAGTATTTGATAGAAAAATTTGGGAAAACCTGCAAATGCACAACACATAATGTGAGTTTCTGATTTGGTGAAAAACTGCAAGAGGCGCCAAAACAGAGACAAGAGGTGCTAGAATAGAGACAAAAAGCTCAAAAATAGAGTTAGAGAAGCTAGAACTCCCTAAAATAGTTTGCAAGAGGCACCAAAATAGGTGCAAGAGGCGCCAAAACTCCAGAAACAGTGCAGAAGGGTCCCATAACAGGTGAAAATGGTCTCAAAACAAGTTGCAAGAGGTACCAAAACTCAAGTAATAGGTGCTAAAACAGGTGCAAGAGGCGCCAAAACTCTAAAAGTGGCCCAGAATGGTCCTGGAACAAGTGAAAACAGTCTTGGAATAACCTGCAAGAGGCGCCAAAACTCTAGAAACAACCCAGAATTGCCTCAAAATAGGTGAAAAAGGCTCCCAAGTCTTCAATTTGAACCTACGATCACGAAATTTGTAAAAAAGTTAGCAACAAGCGAGGCAAAGGCCCCACAGTGGGCACCATTTTGTGTGTGTGTCGAATGTGGAGAGTATTCTAATGTCAACACAAACCTTAATGAGATGGTTTACATTCAAAGTTTGAAGCAAGTAAAACTACTCTATTTGTAATATAATCAAATCTTTCAAATACGTATCATTGTCCTCTATTTCTAGGGATTTATTAAACTGTTTGGCCCTCAGATTTCTATGGGCAAAAAGGTTGTTAAATTGGCTACCTAGAAAACAAGATTTGATGCTTAATATGCAATCTAAGATGATTTCTATGTGCAAATGTGTGTTGGAATGATTAGTGGTATGCTTCTAAATGAAACAAAATGATGGAAAGGATAATGGATACAATGATAAACGAAGGATGATGTTGATGATAAATGAACAAGTGGAGATGAGTGAGATGATATGAAACTAAAATGAACTATCTATGATTACACATACTATCAAATGCAAACATAAAAAAAACTAACCTAAAATGTAACTATGATGTAATGGGTATGATAAAATGTAACTATGAAGCAATTAATTAATCTAAGTTGAGAATGAAAAGTAACACATGATATGTAAACTAAGTATAAGACTCCATGAAAGCTCCAAGCTCCTGAGATAAACCTGCATAGTAACTTTACTCAAATTGTGGATTATAAATGCTAAGGCAAGAGGGTGTATTTATAGGGTTTCTCAAGCATTTTGTGAGGTGGCACCTATCAACGGTCTAGATTCAAAGGAGAAATAATAGACGGTGGAGATGAAAGGAATCCAGATGTTGTCCCCTTGACCAAGGACAACATTCCATGTGTGTGGAGAGAATCCTTTGACCAATTGGAAACATGCCAAATGTATGGGATTCCCAAGTGTTTGAAACAAAGACCCATGTGCTCCAAATTTGTTGGAAGTGTGGGGGAATAAATCCATGTGCTTTTTCTCATTGGTGGAAGTGTGTGAGGATAATTCTAATTAATAATTAGGTTTATTTATTTTCATGTGACCTTTATGAGGTGGCACACAAAAAGTTGTAGAAATGTGCTCTAATTCTTAATCAGGATTAAGGAAGATTAATTAAATAAACACGTTTAGGGTATTTTGTTTATTTAATTATTTAGAAGAATGTGATTTTGGAGAATTAAAAGGAAAGTGAACAATATAAATAAAGTAAGACCTTATTTATATGTAGTTGAAGTATTAATTAAATAGGTTGTATTTAATTAATTGAATGTGATGATTGTTTTTAGGTGTATACACAAGGCATGCCCAGAGGATGATTTTCCTTTACCCAACATTGACATAATTGTTGATCTAACAGTGGGACATGCCATGTTATCTTTAATGGATGGCTTCTCAAGGTATAATAAAATAAAAAATAGCATCTGAAGATCAGGAAAAGACACCATTCACTTGTCCTTAGGGTACATTCTGTTGGAATATCATGCCCTTCGGGTTGAAAAATGCAGGTGTGACATATCAGTGGGCGATGACCACTATTTTTCACGACATGATGCATACTTTCATGGAAGATTATGTGGATGACATCTTAAAAAAATCATACACTAGGGAAGGACATCTGGAGATCCTTGATAAAATCTTCACTAGACTGGAGAAGTTCAATGTCAAGTTGAACCCAAAGAAATGTGTGTTCGAGGTAACATTAGCAAAACTCCTTGGTTACATAGTGTTAGAGAAAGGTATTGAAGTAGATCCAGCTAAGGTTAAAGCAATAATGGAGATGCCACCGCCTAAAAATACCAGTCAATTATGGTCCCTACAAGGCAGGTTACAATCCATTAGGAGATTTATCTCCCAATTGGCAGACAAGAGTCACCCATTTAATCATCTACTTCATAAGAATGTTTCATTCAAGTGGGATCATGACTGTGAAACAAATTTTAACCAGATAAATCAGTATTCGGTGTCACCTCCAATACTCATGCCACCCGCAATAGAAAGACCATTGTTACTGTATATCGCAACAACTGACATTTCTTTAGGAGCTCTATTGGTATAAGAGGATTCTAAAGGAAAAGAACAAGCTATTTGCTACATCAATAGGACTCTCAACGCATATGAAATAAACTACACATTCATAGAGAAAGCTTGTTTGGTAGTAGTATTTGCAACCTAGCAGTTGTGACACTACATGTTGACTCATACAGTCAGGCTCATAGCCAAAATAGACCCATTGAAATATCTACTCAGTAAAGCTACTCTAACAGGGATACTGGAAAAATGGGTCATGATCTTGAGCGAGTTTGACATCCAATATGTCGATAGGAGAGCCATTAAGGGATAGGTAATAGTGGATCAACTAGTTGAAGCTCCATTACAGGATCATCATCCAATGAACATTGAATTTCTAGATGCAGACATCCTAAATATTACAACACAAGAACGAAGGCTCTATTTTGATGGATCATACACACAAAGAGGATCTGGTGCGGGAATTCTATTTGTCACACCTCAAGGACACACCATCTAAAGATCCTATAGGTTAATGTTTCCATGTACCAACAATGTAGCTAAGTACAAAGCATTGATTATTGGCATCAAAGTAGCTATTGAATGGAAAATCACATAAATGCAAGTGTATGGGGACTCACAACTTGTCATCTATCAAGTAAATGATGAGTATTAGAAAAAGGATGAGAAGCTCATGCCATATAAGCAAATGATAGATGATCTTAAAAATTACTTCATGGATATCAAGTTCGAGCAAATACCAAGGGAAGATAACAAAGTTATGGATGCCATGGTGACAATTGCTTCCCTTTTGCAATTACCAGAAAAGCAAGGTTGTTATGAGTTTATGGTGGAACAAGTATCTAACCCTACATACAACAATCCTGATTCATAGACCATATGCCAAACAACCGACACTCAAATTTCACAATATTTAGTCTCCACAACTTCCTGCGAATGCCAGTTGAAATAAATTAGATTTTGGAATATCAAATTTGGTAGGTGAGTGAATAGAGGAAATTTACTTTAGCGCAAAAACTTTAGGTCAATGCGCTAAACTAATCAAAGCGCTAAAACAAAATGTCATAGTGCTAAAGTTTCTATCATAAGCGCTAAAACTATGGAAGCAATAACTTATCCTACTTAAGCGCTACAATAGTTGACCTAAGCACTAAAGTTTTGGAAGCGCTAAAGTTTTTAAAGCGCTAAAACAGCTAATGGAAGCACTACAATGGAAAATAGATGCGCTAAAAGAATGAAAAAAATTAAAATACAAAAAAGCGCTAAAAATAAGGAAATGCACAAAAAATGAGGGGATAAAGGGTACGTACCAGAGGTCCGTAGGTGACCGGGTGCTGGTGATTTCATACATGCTCGAACCGGTGGGTGTGATAAGGAATCGACATCTTGCTCCAAGTGGCACAAATAACTCTCTCACAAAGTTTTCAAAAGTCAAAATGCACAAATGAGTCTGAAAAGGACCTTTTTAACCTTTTATAGGTTATTGGAGGTGGGAATTTTGTGGGATTATTTAAAAAAAATTTAGGAGATTAATTGAATATCATCCTGGGGCACTTTCTACATCAAATATCGAGAGATAAATTATTTCATCACCAAATATTCATCGAATCTATACCAAATCATCGAAAAATCATAAAAATTTGAAAAAATTCAAAAAAAAAAACCATCAATTTATCTCCTTGAGGGGGCATATATCCATCATCAGCTAAATTCAATGTCTGAGGCATGTCTAGGGCATACTAAAAAATTTCATCAATACTAGCAGCAACAATACAATTTATTTTTTTGAAGCAATGCGTAAACACATCACTTCAAAGAGGGGAAAAATGTATACACCTAAAAATGGTCTAGATAATCTAATTAATTAAATATGACTTATTTGATTAATTACTCTAGATTCTTCTACTGTTAAATGAATAGGAAATATTTATTTATATAGTTCATCATATTTCTTCAATCTTTATTCTTTTATTTTCGTCTTAATTAAATAAACGAATTTCACTTTGTTTTATTTAATTATCATAATTAAATTCATCTACTTAATAAATAAATAGAAATATTTATTTATATTAAGTTCACTATTAATTTTTATCATATTATTTCCTCTTGATTAAATAAACAAATTTAAATACTTTGTTTTATTTAATTATTACCATATTATCTCTTCTATATTTTATCCATTTATTCTATCTTGATTAAATATACTTCAATAGTTTGTGTTATTTAAATATTACATCATTTCAATCTTAATTAAATAAACAAAGTTTTACACTTTATTGTTTAATTATCACATTCCTTCTATTTTAATTTAATAAACAACTTTTATTGTTTGTTCTATTAATTTATTTATTCCCCCTTTTGCTAATTTAAATAAATCAAAATATTTAAATAAAAGCATAAAAAAAATTTCCTCTATTCACTCACCTACCAAATTTGATATTCCAAAATCCAATTTATTTCAACTGGCATTCACAAAAAGCTGTGGAGACAAAAAGGAGACAAATTTGAATCAATCTCTAAAATCTTCTTCCTCTAATCTTTCCTATCATCTTGCCTGATGTTTTCATGGGGAGAAACCATTCCCTTCATCAGCTCCAACTTCTTCATCTCTCACCCTTCAAATCTCAAGATTGAATCCAGGCCTCTGTTGTGCTACCCCATCACAAAACTGTTGCCGTAAATCTATAAATACATCCTTTCTACACAGGAAATGGATCCCAATTTTTATGCAAACTTACTTTGCAAGAATAGCAATCAAGCAATCATAACATCAGTAGAATTAGAATCATAGCACCAATAGAATTAGTATCACGGCTATATCATAGTTTTTACTGTAGCTTTCTTTTATCATATTCATGTCAAAATAGATTACAGTAGCATCAATATCATTTAGCTTTCATTATCAATCATTAGATCATTTCATTTAACATCACGTCATTCTCTGAATTGGCATTTTAAACAGTCACACTACTTACCAAATATGAGAGCCTTCCGTGACTTGATAAATATTTAGAGATAGGAGACAATGAGATGCTTTCAAGATTTATGTGCTTTAAATTAGTTTAATTCATGATAAATCTTGATATAATGTTTCATTAAGAAGAGTTTTAGTTGTTTTACTTATTTACTTATTCTACACTTACACTTACAATTGGACCAAACATATTTATGATTTTATCTTTGGAATGTAGGAACTTTCTTTGTCGGAGATTCACGACCTCAAATTGGATCTCAAAATGGACCAGTAGATTTATGATTTTATCTTTAGAATGCACAAACTTTCTCTATCAGATACTAAAGATGTTAGGTTAGATGTCAAATTGGACCAACAAATTTATGATTTTATCTTTAGAATGTAGGAACTTCCTCTCTCGGATATTTGGAAATTCCTATCCTCAGGTTCTACTTCTAAGTGAAAACACTCAGAAGTGTTTCAAACTGGCTCAAGGTACTCTCCAACCTAGTTATGTCACTGATAGCAATCCAATTTTTCCTAAACCATCCATACTCGAAAGTTGCATCATAATCTACTCTTCCTGCACATAAAAATGCCACATATTAACCCCTTCTAAATAAAACTCAAAATCATCATAAAACCATAATTAATAAATCATTTCAGTTTCAGAAAGAATCCAATGTCTTTTACTATCAAAACAAAAGTTGTATAAATCACGAAAAATCCACGAAGCCATCCATCCAAAGAGAAAATAAGCAATATAAGGATTTGAGCAATAGAAGTCCAAAGGGTTATGCTATAATGGTGATGGAATCACCACAGGAGCACAACCATGGAACAAATTCTTGTGACTGTAATTATGTGATCCATAACTCTATTGGTCATGTGGCATAGTTGTGCTATAAAAAATACATGATGCATTCATGTGTGACCCAAGTTTAATGTGGTTATGTTGTGATAAAAATGGAGGCACTCATATGAGCATAATTCATGTACAAATCACTTCCATCACAATTATGTGTCAATCATCATTGGGTGCATTCAGGTTGACTCAAGTTTAATAGGTTACGATGTAATGATAGTATGATCCAAGAGCGAATACTTCTTGCTGCAATAAAGAGCCTATAACTTTGGTTGATATGCAGATTGGTTGTGTTATATCAATTATGTAGTGCATTCAAGCACAACTCCTGTTTAATGGGATATTTTAGAGAGTGATCAAGATTTTCTAAACCTTATGAATGTTACTTAAAAGTGTACAACTTAAACTACGAACCAAGTTTGTTACATACTTGAATGCAATCTTGGGTTACCATAAACTATAATAATGTGATATGATAATAACTATTATGGAAAGTATTAAAGAAAGACCCGTGGTATATAGGATGCATTTCCTTGAATAGGTTTACATACCTTAATGATCAAACACAAGCTTCCCACACACTCTAGGACACAATCCAAGATCATACCATAACCCTATCAAAATAACTAATTTTTTGACTGATGCAAAGCAGGGTGGAGGTTGCATAAAAAATCACAATCCAATCAACCTTGAACAATATTTCCACTATTAAAACCCTAACTTGGTCTATATCTCACTTTTTCTTCAATTTCGCTTGTAGGTCACCAAACAATGGTTTTTCTGCATATCTTTTAGAGAAGGCCCAAAACCCACAAAAGAATCATCACCACAGATACCCTTTATGCTTTTTTTCAACATATCAAATGTGTGCATATACTTGTTTTGGAACATCACCTTCTTATTTTGACCGCTACATTGCCCTTAAGGCCAATTAGGCCTCTTTTACAAAGCAACTTCAAGATAAACCTTCTCCAATCACAAAATCATATTCCAAGCCTTTAACCAGGTTACATGGGGTTTGAATCAATATTTTTTATTGACTGGTAACTCCTTCCAATCTTCTAATCACAAAACCCTACCTCTACCTATCAATTCTAGCCTAATACATTGAGATATTAGGCTAGGGCTTGCACAAACAATGCCCTACCTCAATTCCTTGCATCTATAATCACTACCAAAATGAAAAACACCCTAACTAATTCCATTCCACCGATTTGCAAAGAATTCCACCAATGGAATGGTCCTTTATTCCATTTTCCTGTTCAAACCCTCTTAATCTAGGGTTTTCAAACCTCTTTCAATAAATTGTTTATAAAATCCTTCAAACTCTATGGAATCGACTCAAACCAAAACCAAAATAGAGTTAATTCATCCCTACATGAATTCCAATAACAATTAGTACATTTTCAACCTGTATGAAACCGTACCACTGGCTGTAGTAGCATATTTCAATGAAAACAAGTAGAAAAATGAAGTTTTCTTATTGCTTGTGCACCAAAAATGTCTTCAGAACCATGCCTCAAAAATTTTAAGGCATATTTAAAAAAAAAACCAAAACATGATGATTCAGAACCACCGTTTGAACTTGTGACTGTTCAACTTCTACAACAAGCCAAATTGCAAAGTTGCATAGCAACTTTTTGCAACAACTACAAAACTTAACAACTTTAACTACAATAGAACCCATATGACATAAAAACATTGTCCATGGTGTAAATAGACCTTATTACATCAAAATTAGACTCAACAACACAAAATCAACATTGGACCATATTTACATGATGTTGACTAGGTGCCCCTACACTAATTTGCAACTTGTACGAAACTGTACCGCTAGCTGTAGCAGCAAATTTCAATGAAAACACAAAAAAATGAAGTTTTCTTATTGCTTGTGCACCAAAAATGTCTCTAGAACCATGCCTCAAATTTTTTAAGGCATATTTAAACAAAACAACCAAAACACAAGGGTTCACAACCACCATTTGAACTTGTGACCGTTCAACTTCTACAACAAGCCAAAATTGCAAAGTTGCATAACAACTTTTTGCAACAATCACAAAACTTGACAACATTAACTACAACTGACCCTATATGACATAAAAAAATTATCCATGGTCTAAATAGACCTTATTACATCAAAATTAGACTCAACAACACAAAAAATCAACATTGGACCATATTTACATGATGTTGACTAGGTGCCCCTACACCACCGACCCAATATTTAAGGTTTTTTTTAATACCAACAAAAGCATTGGTAAGAACATGAGTAGGGTACAAACCCTAGGCCTCCATAGAAACATAAACCAAAACTCTAGCAGGTTAGTGAGGTTGCAATACCATAAAGATTGAAACATTGTAGCCAATAACAAAATCTTACAATCTAAAGATTGTAGCCAATAACAAGCACACTATGTAGCTTAGTAACATTTGTAAATGCAATCTATGGTAAGAAGAATGGTAGTCACTTGAGGTGTGATAATCAAAAATAGGTTGAGTAGTGACAAGATAATAAAGCTCAAACCTTGCATAGTAAAGTGGAGATTTTAACAGTGAGATTCCTTACCCCCTTGTAGACCTTAAGGGTTTTTCAAATGCTATTGACAATGTTAGACAAGGAAAATGCAATCAGGGAATGACTATCCAAATGAAGTAACAGTGATAATCACAGGTTCAATGTTTCTTCTTAGCCATTTTATAATGGAGGTAGTGGATTGCATGTTTGAGCAGTGTTTTGAGGCTCATCAAAGATGGGAGAATAGTGAATAATACCTTGTAGACTATGAAGTAGTGACAATAAGGTTGAAGGCTCTTAAGACCCACAATACCATGAAACAATGAGTCCCCAGTAGTAAGTAAGTAGGCATTCTATAGGGTATAGTTTGATTTTATAGAAGAATGCTCATGAAAGGAATATTCTTGAAGGTGAAAGTCAGTGAGTTGTTTGAGATTGCAGCTGAGGGTGCAATATCTAGTCTTAAAGGAAGTTAGCAAAGCAATAAATGTGCAAGAAAATAAAATCATACACATCAAACAATTTACAATGTTATATTCCATAATGCCCCGAGTTTGAAAACAAAAATCTCATTGTATCTTGATGAAATTAGTGACCTTAATGGTTAATCACTGGCAACCATGATTTTAAAACATGTTATTGTGCTTATGGAGGTAGCATTTTAAGCAAAGCAATGAGTGGTGGTTTGGAACAATGGTAGGTATGAAGGACTTACTTTATATGCATACTATGCATTCCAGCTTAAGACAACATTCTTAAAAGAGATTGAAGATGGATTATAGAACTCAAGGGTTACCATGATAAATATTGAAGCAAAGATTAAGATCTATTTAAAAGAAAATTTCATGAAGATATTAAAGATGTCACATGCAAAACCCTAGCGGCTGGAGTAATGAATACAATGCCAAGGAGGACAGTGTGTTGGGGAAAATTTAGGAGATCTCCACATTATCTAATCACAAGAAAATACATCATTTATTAATTTTTTTAAACTAAAATAAATCATTCTAATCCCTATATAGGATACATTGATACTTCAAAAGCATTTGAAGGAATTTGAGATTATGCAAATATATGTTAATTAAATACCTGGATTACAAACAGTAGCACAAACAATGTAACCCTTGTTGAGTTGAGTAGGAATGAGATAAGCAACAATGAATCCTATGCCTCTTGTCACGCACATCTCCTTACCATTCTTTGTCATTCTTTATTGAAACACTTCTCCATTTTGGCGGGCTACGCCTAAAAATAAGGTTATGACAAAGGTTTTAGAGTATGTTTATTAAAATGAAAACTCCATTTTGGTAGGCTACACCTAAAAATAAGATTTGGATGAAAGTTTTAGAGTATTTTGGTAGGCTATTGATTCTTGATTCCTTAAATGATTTATTCAAACGAATTATGACTATAAATGACTAACTATCTAGTCATTTTTATTTGTGTGACTAAATAATTTTTAGTCAATAGCCAAATTAGTCATTTATTTACTCATTTATAGCTAGGTTGCAAAAAAATTGTAGAATTTAGTCATTTTTAGTTGTTGTGACTAAAAGTTTTAGTCACGTAGTCATTTATTTGCCAAATTCTACTAGTGTTTGCATTTACTATTTATTTTTCTTTGCCTACAACTTGGACAATATTCAGTGAGCATAGCCTCAACTTCCTCCTACTTTTTCTTAATGTGGAGAGTAGCCAACTGAGTTACCAAAGGACTGATGATATCCTCCTTCATGTTGGATAACAAATTGCTTAACTCTATTTTGGAAACCCTTGTAGATGATTTACCAATAACTAATGTTTTATAGTCCTCTTGGCCTTTTAGTAAAGGTCCTGAAGTAATTCCTACATACCTTACAAATTTCTAAAAATGGTATCTAAGAAATATCTCCCTGGCTAATGAGGTTCAAGGCATCCATGTAGTCATCATTGACTCATCTCAAAAAGACTAACTTGAGAGATTATTCTGACAACTTATTTTGTGGGTTTTTCTTTAGAGTAAATTGAAATCTCTCCACATAATCCTCTAAGGGCTCGTCATCTTTTTGTGTCATTTTGAAAATATCATCTTTCCTCCTATCAGGTCCTCTATAATGGTCCTGATACTTCTCTAAAAATAGTGTTTACATGGTGTCCCAATTAGGAACAACATCCTTACCTAACCCCATGAACCATCTCAAAGTTGCATCTTTCAAGGTGGCAAGGAAAAGCTTTAGCCTATGTGCATCAAAAGTATAATCATAACTTTTGCATAGGAGATCAAATTCAAAGAGGAATGTATATGGGTCCTCAGTCATTAACCCATAAAAGACTGGTAATGCTAAAGGAGGAATGTTCTTCAACACTGTATCCCTTTGCTGGTCAGTGATGGGGAACTCAAATGTTGGTCATTCCTTCTATATGTTTACTAGATGTTGGTGAGAAGGAAATTTCTTCTTCAGTGGTACCTTCACTCAGAGTACTATGATCACCAATCTCTACTATAGCTTCTTGGCATGTGGAAGGAAGGAACCTACCCAAGGAATCTTTTTGCCTCCTCATACATGAAATATGGCTTTTGATTTAGGAGTCCTACACAATGTTAGTATATCTCTAGTGTTGGAAAAAGATTGTATCTAACAGTCCTAATGTTGAAAAGAAAATTTAACTATGA